>JBBDGP010003838.1:0-27448 GCA_037952835.1 Lithobates septentrionalis
GTACCCAAACACATTTTTTATCATTTTGTTCCCACAAATAGAGCTTTCTTTTGGTGGTATTTGATCACCTCTGGGATTTTTATTTTTTGCGCAACAAATAAAAAAAAGAATTTAAAAAAAAAAAACAAGTTTTTCTTTGTTTCTGTTAAAAAAAAATTTTGTAAATAAGTAAGTTTTTCTCGTTCACTGACGGGCACTGGTAGGTGGGCATGGATGGATGATGGTTGCAACTGATACTGATGGGTTGCACTGATACTGATGGGTTGCACTGATACTGATGGGTTGCACTGATACTGATGGGTTGCACTGATACTGATGGGTTGGATGGGTTGCACTGATACTGATGGGTTGCACTGATACTGATGGGTTGCACTGATACTGATGGGTTGCACCTGATACTGATGGGTTGCACTGATACTGATGGGTGCACTGATACTGATGGGTTGCACTGATACTGATGGGTTGCACTGATACGTTGCACTGATACGTTGCACTGATACGTTGCACCTGATACGTTGCACTGATACGTTGCACTGATACGTTGCACTGATACGTTGCACTGATACGTTGCACTGATACGTTGCACTGATACGTTGCACTGATACGTTGCACTGATACGTTGCACTGATACGTTGCACTGATACGTTGCACTGATACGTTGCACTGATACGTTGCACTGATACGTTGCACTGATACGTTGCACTGATGGGGTTGCACTGATGGGTTCACTGATGGTTTGCACTGATGTTGCACTGATGGGTTGCACTGATACGTTGCACTGATGGGTTGCACTGATGGGTTGCACTGATACGTTGCACTGATGGGTTGCACTGATACGTTGCACTGATGGGTTGCACTGATGGGTTGCACTGATGGTTGCACTGATACGTTGCACTGATGCGTTGCACTGATAGGGTTGCACTGATACGTTGCACTGATACGTTGCACTGATCGTTGCACTGATACGTTGCACTGATGGGTTGCACTGATGGGTTGCACTGATACGTTGCACTGATACGTTGCACTGATGGTTGCACTGATGGGTTGCACTGATGGGTTGCACTGATGGTTGCACTGATAGGTGTGCACTGATACGGTTGCACTGATACGTTGCACTGATACGTTGCACTGATGGGTTGCACTGATGGGTTGCACTGATACGTTGCCATGGGTTGCACTGATGGGTTGCACTGATGGGTTGCACTGATGGGTTGCACTGATGGGTTGCACTGATGGGTTGCACTGATGGGTTGCACTGATGGGGTTGCACTGATGGGTTGCACAGATGGGTTGCACTGATGGGTTGCACTGATACGTTGCACTGATGGGTTGCACTGATGGGTTGCACTGATACGTTGCACTGATGGTTGCACTGATGGGTTGCACTGATACGTTGCACTGATGGGTTGCACTGATACGTTGCACTGATACGTTGCACTGATACGTTGCACTGATACGTTGCACTGATACGTTGCACTGATACGTTGCACTGATACGTTGCACTGATACGTTGCACTGATGGGTTGCACTGATACGTTGCACTGATGGGTTGCACTGATACGTTGCACTGATGGTTGCACTGATGGGTTGCACTGATGTTGCAGATACGTTGCACTGATACGTTGCACTGATACGTTGCACTGATACGTTGCACTGATACGTTGCACTGATACGTTGCACTGATGGGTTGCACTGATGGTTGCACTGATAGTAGCTGATGGTGTTGCACTGATACGTTGCACTGATGGGTTGCACTGATACGTTGCACTGATGGGTTGTGCACTGATGGGTTGCATGTGGGTTGCACTGATGGGTTGCACTGATGGGTTGCACTGATGGGTTGCACTGATGGGTTGCACTGATACGTTGCACTGATGGGTTGCACTGATGGGTTGCACTGATACGTTGCACTGATGGGTTGCACTGATACGTTGCACTGATGGGTTGCACTGATACGTTGCACTGATGGGTTGCACTGATACGTTGCACTGATGGGTTGCACTGATGGGTTGCACTGATGGGTTGCACTGATACGTTGCACTGATGGGTTGCACTGATACGTTGCACTGATACTGATGGGTTGCACTGATACGTTGCACTGATACTGATGGGTTGCACTGATACGTTGCACTGATACTGATGGGTTGCACTGATACGTTGCACTGATACTGATGGGTTGCAACTGATACGTTGCACTGATACTGATGGGTTGCACTGATACGTTGCACTGATACTGATGGGTTGCACATACTGGTGCCAATCAGTGCCCATTTGTGGGCACTGATTGGCACAGATCGGGCATAATTTGCACATGTGGATGGCCATGGGGTACATACCTGGTGGTCCTAGTGGTGTCCCTGGTGGTCCAGTGTGGTCATTTGAGGGGGGGCTGCGCTGATAAACAATCAGCGCAGACCCCCCCTGTCAGGAGAGACGGCGATCGGCTCTCCTTTACTTGCGTCTGTTAGACGCGAGTGAGGAAAAACCGATCAACGGCTCTTCCTATTTACATCGTGATCAGCCGTGATTGGACTTGGCGGATCACGTGGTAAAGAGCCTCCGCCGGAGGCTCTTTACCGGGAGCAGTGTGTCAGACTGACACCGATCGCTGCGATGCACGTCCCAACGGGCATTTTGCTATAGGCTGGGCGGGAAGTGCTTAACCACTTGAGCCCCGGACCATTATGCTGCTTAAGGACCAGAGGTCTTTTTCCAATTTGGCACTGCGTCGCTTTAACTGCTAATTGCGCGGTCATGCAATGCTGTACCCAAACGAAATTTGCGTCCTTTTCTTCCCACAAATAGAGCTTTCTTTTGATGGTATTTGATCACCTCTGCGGTTTTTATTTTTTGCGCTATAAATGGAAAAAGACCGAAAATTTTGAAAAAAAATGATATTTTCTACTTTTTGTTATAAAAAAAATCCAATAAACTCAATTTTAGTCATACATTTAGGCCAAAATGTATTCGGCCACATGTCTTTGGTAAAAAAAAAATGTCAATAAGCGTATATTTATTGGTTTGCGCAAAAAGTTATAGCGTCTACAAACTAGGGTACATTTTCTGTAATTTACACAGCTTTTAGTTTATGACTGCCTATGTCATTTCTTGAGGTGCTAAAATGGCAGGGCAGTACAAAACCCCCCCAAATGACCCCATTTTGGAAAGTAGACGCCCCAAGGAAATTGCTGAGAGGCATGTTGAACCCATTGAATATTTATTTTCCCTTATCGTCTTTCAGGACAGCACATGAGAGAGGCTCCACCCACTAGGAAACAGGAAACACAAACTCCACCACATTTTAAAGGAGGCTCCTCTCCACAGCTCGTCAGTTTTTGTGTTTCCTCTGGCAAGGGAACACCTAGTAGGGGCCAGGGTCTCTTATGGTGCTATCCTGAGAGGGGCTGCCTACCCCACCATACCTATTTTTTTTTTCCTCCAGAGAGTCCGATCCTCCCACACCGCGCCACAGGGTTGCTGGTAAGTGGGCTCCTTTTTTCTCTTTCTTTGCTCATGAGGAGCTGGACCGTTCCTAGAGCTGCTCCTTAGGCGGCGGCAGCTGTTCGCGGGCTTTTTTGAAACCGCGTGTCGGCGTTACTGGCCGCCGCCATCTTGGAAGAGTACAGACTCGACCGGTCGGAAGTGAGGTATCCGACGAGGGGAAGGCACTAGGAACGGGCGCATCATTTCCGATCGGAAGTGGCGCAGAGGAAGAAGGGAGGAGCGGTCCTGGTGCCTATATTCCGGTTCCGGTCGGGCGCAACGGCGTTTTTTTTGACTCCGGAACGACGTTTGTAAGAGCCACTGATCGGTGCAGCACCACTATGGATTCTGTGGCAGCTGCATGTGGGACAGGCACAGGCACCAGCAAGGCCCAGGTAAGAGGTTATAGTGAATATCCTGGTTACTTTGGTGCCCCTCTCACAAATGTTTTTTTCCCCCTTGGTGGCTGGGGCCTGTCTGGGCACATGGGGTTAACTGTTGTTCCTCCTGTGCACCTGTGGTGAGTCCGTTAGGAGGAAGCTTTGGCTTAACGAATGCTGGTGTTTTTCTCTTTTGTCATTTTTTTCTGGCAGGCTAAGAGCTCTGAACCAGCCATTAAAAAGAGATGCCCCTCATGTAAAGCAAAGTTACTGGAGGGTTGGAAGAAGACTTTATGCCAAATTTGCATTAACTCCTTAGTCAAGGAAGAGGCTTCTTCTGCGTGCAGCGACATAATCGCATCAGTTAAGAAAGGGCTAGATGCTACTATACAGGCTTTTCGCTCTTCTCTTGTAACACCAGCATTAAGTCAGGCAACTACCTTAGACCCCTCTCAGGACTCACACTTAACCCCAACGGTAGAGGCTGAGGCTGGCCCGACTACCCAAAAGGGGCATTCCCCTTCATACTCTGGAGAAGAGGAGGAGGAGGAAGAGGCAGATGCACCTTCCAGATACAAACTGTCTTGGAACAAGTAGACAGTCTGTTGAAAGCAATTTATGCAACATTGGGAATGGAGGAAGAAAAAAAGAGAATTATCGCTGCACGATAGAATGTATGAAGGGCTTGGTGAAGCAACAGGTCGCACTTTCCCTGTACATTCGGTAATCTCGGAGACCATTAAGAAAGAATGGGCTGACCCAGAGAGAAAACCCTTTTTCCCAAGAGCTCACAAGAGGCGTTTCCCATTTAAAGAAATCCTCCTACGCAGGCCAATAAAACACAATGACTTGGTGGTGCCTGTGGGAGGAAGGCTTCAAAAATTCCTTCCTCTCTGGGCAAACATAACAAAAAACCCTTTTGTTTTAGATTTAATAGCCCAGGGTTACAGGATAGAGCTGTTGAACCTTCCTCCAGAGAGGTACTGCGTAACAAATCTGCCAAAAGACACAACAAAAGCCCTAGCCATGAAGAACCTGTTAGGGGATCTGATAAAACAGGGTGTTGTGGTTCAGGTGCCTCCGGAGGAAGATTGCCAAGGGTTCTACTCCCATATCTTTCTGATAAAGAAACCATCAGGAAGCTTTCGGCTCATCCTCAATTTAAAACCGTTAAACAGGTCAGTCCAATACAGGCGATTCTGCATGGACTCCATCTTTTCGGTAAGAAATCTCTTAGTCAGAGGATGCTTTATGGCATCAATCGACTTAAGGGATGCGTACCTGCATGTACCTATAGTTGTTCAGTCCCAGAGATATCTGAGGCTGGCAGTAAAGATGGGGAGGGAGGTTCTGCACCTTCAATTCAGGGCCCTCCCGTTTGGTCTATCTTCCGCCCCTCGAATATTTACCAAAATTATGGCGGAAGCCCTAGCTCCCCTCCGGTTACAAGGGATTGCGGTTATCCCTTACCTGGACGACCTCCTTTTCTTTGCCCCTTCCAGGGAAAGGTTACAGGAGGATCTGATCAAGGCTCGCAGTCATCTGGAGGCCTTAGGTTGGATTATAAACATCCAAAAATCAAATTTCAATCCAGCACAAAGAGTCCAATTTCTGGGGTATCTGATAGACTCAGTGGATCAAAAGATCTTTCTTCCAGAAGAGAAGAAAGTGAAGGTATTGCAGCAGTATCCAGCCTTCAGACGAACCTGGAGGTATCAGTCAGAAGGATTATGTCAGTACTGGGAACCTTGACCTCAACCATGCCGGCCATTCAGTGGGCCAGACTCCATTTCAGACCCCTTCAGAGTTTTCTCTTAAAGATCTGGGATCACAGTCCAGAAGCTTTAGACTCCAAAGGTAAAGCTCCCCACCAGGTAAAAAGGACCCTTTGGTGGTGGAGGAATCAGGCAGTGCTGTCAAGAGGTTTACTCTGGTCCTTCCCAACAGAGAGAAGGATAACGACAGACGCCAGCAGTTGGGGATGGAGAGCACACTGGGGTCAAGACATAGCTCAGGGAGTTTGGTCCCCAGTGGAAGCAGGAAGGGTCATCAAATTGGAGGGAGTTAAAGGCAGTCGCTTTAGCCTTGGTTGCCTTCTCTCCAAACCTTCAGGGGTCCCATGTGCAGATATTGTCAGACAACGCCACCACGGTGGCATACCTGAACAAACAAGGGGGCACAAGGAGCGGGACTCTTCTATTACTATCTTCAGAGATCCTAGGATGGGCAGAGAGTCATCTACTTTCCCTGTCAGCAGTACATCTCAAGGGCACGCTAAATGGAGTAGCAGACTTCTTGAGCAGACAAAGGATTCAGGAGGCAGAGTGGAGTTTGAATCCAGAAATATTCACTCTAATAACCCAGAAGGTGGGGATGCCCGCAGGTGGATCTATTCGCATCAAGAGAAAATGCTCAGCTCCCTCAGTTCTTCTCCCTGCACCGAGACAACGGATCGATAGGGATAGATGCCCTGGCACATCCTTGGAATTTCCAGCTGGGTTATGCCTTCCCCCCTTTTCAGCTAATTCCTTTAGTATTGAGGAAGATACAAAAGGAGAAGGTGTCGGTAATCTTGATCACCCCGTACTGGCCACAAAGTTCCTGGTTTTCCTTCATTCTGCTAATGTCAGTCAAACCATTCTGGCAGCTTCCCCTCAGACAGGACTTACTACTTCAAGGTCCAGTGTATCATCCGGATATAGCAAGACTAAGTCTCACTGCTTGGTATCTGAGGAACAGCTGTTAAGAAACAAGGGTTTGTCAGAGCCTCTAGTATCTACTTTACTTGCTAGTAGAAAGAAGGTGACTAGAGATATCTACGCTAAGGTTTGGAAAGTCTACAACTCCTGGTGTCGCTCGGCAAACCGAAGTTTAGAAGACATTGTGTCGGTTCTGGAATTTCTGCAGAAGGGGGTGGACAAAGGGCTGGCAATTAGCACTCTTAAAGTACAAGTGGCTGCCCTAGGAGTATACCTGGATCAACCTATTTCCTCAGTTCCGTTGGTCACGAGATTCTTTAGGTCACTTACTAGATCCAGACCAGTTCCCAATAGACACTTTCCAAAATGGGACTTGACAGTGGTCTTGCAAGTACTCACAAAAGATCCTTTTGAACCATTACAGTCAATCTCGTAAAGAATTTAACTCTAAAGACAGTATTCTTAGTTGCAGTTACGACTGCGAGAAGAATTGGAGAACTTCATGCTCTTTCAGTTAAAGAGCCCTTTATGTCAATTTACCCAGACAGGATTGTGCTTAGAACAGATCCTGCGTTTTTACCAAAAGTGGCATCAGTCCATAACAGGTCGCAGGAAATCATCCTGCCAACTTTTTGTTCAGATCCTTCAGGAAGTAAGGAAGAATTATTTCCTAAGTTAGATGTAAGAAGAACTTTATTACATTACTTAGAAAAAACAAGGGACTTCAGGTCTTCGGACTCTTTATTTGTTTTGTTTTCTGGCAACAGAAAAGGAAGGCAAGCTTCAAAGGGATCAATTGCCAGATGGTTAAGAATGGCTATTTCAGAAGCTTATGTTACGAGCACATTCTACCAGAGCTCTAGCCACTACATGGGCAGAAAAAGCTGGTGCCACCCCATACCAAATTTGTAAGGCGGCTACGTGGTCAAGTTATCTTATGTTTGTCCGTCACTACAGATTGGATCTTCTGTCAGCTGATGATCAGGCATTTGGCAGAAAGGTCCTGCAGGCTGTTGTCCCTCCCTAGTTGGTAAGTCTCGATTATCCTCTCATGTGCTGTCCTGAAAGACGATAAGGGAAAATTCAAGTTAGACTTACTGGTAACTTGTTTTCCAAGAGTCTTTCAGGACAGCAAACTACCCGCCCTTCATGTTTATATATACATATTTATACGTATATGGAAGTATATGTGTGTGTGTGTATATATATGTGTATGTGTGTGTGTGTGTGTGTGTATATATATATATATATATATATATATATATATATATATATATATATATATATATATATATATATATATATATATATATATATATATATATATATATATATATATATATATATATATATATATATATATATATATATATATATATTTTATTGAATTGACCGTATTATGCTTATGTGTTCCAGCTTGGGCCGGAGGTACTCTACTACAACTGACGAGCTGTGGAGAGGAGCCTCCTTTTTAAAATGTGGTGGAGTTTGTGTTTCCTAGTGGGTGGAGCCTCTCATGTGCTGTCCTGAAAGACTCTTGGAAAACAAGTTACCGGTAAGTCTAACTTGAATTTTTTTTTGTCCCAAGTGATTGAAAAATGACAAAAAAAAAAAAAAAATTTACAAAAAGTGGTCACTAAATGATATATTGCTCACACAGGCCATGGGCCTATGTGGAATTGCACCCCAAAATACATTCTGTTGCTTCTCCTGAATATGGGGATACCACATGTGTGGGACTTTTTGGGAGCTTAGCCGCGTACGGGGCCCCGAAAACCAATCACCGCCTTCAGGATTTGTAAGGGTGTAAATTTATGATTTCACTCTTTACTGCCTATCACAGTTTCGGAGGCCATGGAATCCCCAGGTGGCACAAACCCCCCCAAATGACCCCATTTTGGAAAGTAGACACCCCAAGCTATTTCCAGAGAGGCATATTGAGTCCATGGAATATTTTATATTTTGACACAAGTTGCGGGAAAGTGGCACTTTTTTTTTTTTTTTTTTTTTTTTGCACAAAGTTGTCACTAAATGATATATTGCTCACACAGGCCATGGGCATATGTGGAATTGCACCCCAAAATACATTTAGCTACTTCTGAGTACGGGGATACCACATGTGTGGGACTTTTTGGGAGCCTAGCCGTGCACGGGACCCCGAAAACCAATCACCGCCTTCAGGATTTCTAAGGGTGTAAATTTATGATTTCACTCTTCACTGCCTATCACAGTTTCGGAAGCCATGGAATGCCCAGGTGGCACAAAACCACCCCAAATGACCCCATTTTGGAAAGTAGACACCCCAAGCTATTTGCTGAGAGGCATAGTGAGTATTTTGCAGCTCTCATTTGTTTTTGAAAATGAAGAAAGACAAGAAAAAACTTATTTTTTTTTTTTCAGTTTTCAAAACTTTGTGACAAAGTGAGGTCTGCAAAATACTCACTATACCTCTCAGCAAATAGCTTTGGGTGTCTACTTTCCAAAATGGGGTCATTTGGGGGGGGTTTTGTGCCACCTGGGCATTCCATGGTCTCCGAAACTGTGATAAGCAGTCAAGAGAGAAATCAAAAATTCACGCCCTTAGAAAGCCTGAAGGCGGTGCTTGGTTTTCGGGGTTCCGTACGCGGCTAGGCTCCCAAAAAGTCTCACACATGTGGTATCCCCGTACTCAGGAGAAGCAGCAGAATGTATTTTGGGGTGTAATTTCACATATTCCCATGGCATGTTTGAGCAATATATCATTTAGTGACAATTTTGTGCAAAAAAAAAAAATTTGTCTCTTTCCCGCAACTTGTGTCGCAATATAAAATATTCCATGGACTCGACATGACTCTCAGCAAATGGCTTGGGGTGTCTACTTTCCAAAATGGGGTCATTTGGGGGGTTTTGAACTGTCCTGGCATTTTATGCACAACATTTAGAAGCTTATGTCGCACATCACCCACTCTTCTAACCACTTGAAGACAAAGCCCTTTCTGACACTGAGGCTCGATTCACACCTATGCATGTTGCTTTTGAGCGTTTTTGGAGGTTATTTTTTTCATGCTTGCCACGTTTTTGAGCCGCGTTTTTGCCGCGATTTGCGTTTTGCGTTTTTTTTTTTTTGTTTTTGTTTTTTTTTTTTTTTTTTGTTTTTTTTTACAGTCTAAAAAAAAATGTAAAAAAAATTAAAAAAAAAAAAAACGGCAAAAACGCTGCAAAAACGGTGCACTTGCGTTTTTGATGCTTGTCCATTGAAAACCATTACATGCAAAACGCTGCATTTTGCATGAAAAAAAGTCCCCGACCCTTTCCAAAAACGCAAAGAAACAAAAAAGCATTGATGTGAACATGTTCCATAGGAACCCATGTTAAAAAATTCCCGTGCATTTCTGCAAAATGCATCAAAAAACGCGCTAGTGTGAATCGAGCCTTATTGTTTACATGAAAGTTGTTTTTTTTTTTTTTTTGCAAGAAAATTACTTTGAACCCCCAAACATTATATATATTTTTAAAGCAAATGCCCTACAGATTAAAATGGTGGGTGTTTCATTTTTTTTTTTTTTTTTCACACAGTATTTGCGCAGCGATTTTTCAAACGCATTTTTTGGGGAAAAAACACACTTTTTTTTTTAAATTTTTATGCACTAAAACACACTATATTGCCCAAATGTTTGATGAAATAAAAGATGATCTTAGGCCGAGTACATGGATACCAAACATGACATGCTTTACAATTGCGCACAAACGTGCAGTGGCAACAAAATAAATACATTTTTAAAAGCCTTTAAAAGCCTTTACAGGTTACCACTTTAGATTTACAGAGGAGGTCTACTGCAAAAATTACTGCCCTCGATCTAACCTTCGCGGTGATACCTCACATGCATGGTGCAATTGCTGTTTACGTTTGACGACAGACCGCCGCTTGCGTTCGCCTTAGCGCGAGAGCAGGGGGGGACAGGGGTGCTTTTTTTTTATCTTATTTTTAAACTGTTCCTTTCATTTTTATTTTTTTTAATCATTTTTTTTGTTATCTCGGGGAATGTAAATATCCCCTATGATAGCAATAGGTAGTGACAGGTACTCTTTTTTTTAAAAATTGGGCTCTATTAGACCCTAGATCTCTCCTCTGCCCTCAAAGCATCTGACCACACCAAGATCGGTGTGATAAAATGCTTCCCCAATTTCCCAATGGCGCTATTTACATCCGACGAAATCTAAGTCATAAAATGCTCGTAGCTTCCGGTTTCTTAGGCCATAGAGATGTTTGGAGCCACTCTGGTCTCTGATCAGCTCTATGGTCAGCTGGCTGAATCACCGGCTGCATTTTCAGGTTCCCTGTTGAGACAGGAGAGCCAGAGAAAAACACGGAAGACGGTGGGGGGGGGGGGGCATTCCCTCCCACGGCTTGTAAAAGCAGTCTAGAGGCTAATTAGCCGCTATGATTGCTTTTACATGAAAGCCGACCGCTGACTGAAAAGAATGATACCAAGATGATACCTAAACCTGCAGGCATCATTCTGGTATAACCACTCAAAGTTGTGAATGACGTACCTGAAGACAAAAAAATGGTTAACAATAAAGCACAGTAAACGGTAAAGTACAAAAAATTGCATACCTGAAAAGCAAACATGATAAAACATAATAACAATAAAACATTGCAGAATAGAATACAGTAAAAAAGAGCAGAACAATAGAGAGAATAGAGAGAGAGAACAATAAAACGACAACTATTTTTTTTTATTTTATATATAATTTTTTTTTTTTTTTTTTTTACACTTTTTGTAACTAACTTTTATAACTGTAACCGGTTCCAGGTTCGGGTCTCTCAAAATGCGATGGCATCTTGGGAGACCCTGTGAAAGTGCGCCTAGTCTGTGGAATGCTGTACCCTACGCTAATACTCAACTAGTGAATGGCAGCGTTCAAAACATTCACCAATGCAAAGACCAGGATTGTCAGGACAGGAGGGACAATAATAGCGGGTGTCACGCCTATATCCGCGCTTACTGCAGACACTATCTTTTTTGGGGGGTTCGCTGGGTAGGGGTACTCGGGAGGACATAAAGAAAATGCCTCTCATGCAGCCGACTGCATTTGGTTGGGGATGTGAATGGGGGAAGTACGGGCGCTGCAGAAGCGGTGGGTTCCCAATTGGGATTGGCGAATGCAGCAGGAAGGGCACTATGGGCACGACGGGCCTGTGTTTGTCTTTTTGGTGGCAGCGGGACACTACTTGTGCTTGCCACCTCACCAGCTTGAACTGCACTTATGGGACTCGCCACGTCACCAAGTGTTACTGCAGTGCTGGTTTGACTACGACCGGGGTGTACTAGGCCGCTGGCGCTTGCCAGTTCACCAAAACGCTACCAAAAAATCTGTTGGCGATCGCAGGGATCAGGCCTGACTCTGCGAACGCTGCAGTTATGCGTTTTAGTCTTTTGTAAGTGACAGTGATCGATCGATACTGCACTTGGGTGGGCTGGGCCGGGCGGAGGGGCAAAATGCAGGTGCTAGCAGGTATCTGGGCTGATTCCGCTAACACTGCGTTTTTGGGAATCAGATATTGATGCGTTCAGATACTATACCACTAAGGGAGGCGTATGCTGCGTGCGTGGGTGTTAGCGGTACTGGCGCTAATCTGACGCTGCCTGGGGTGACGCATATCACCGCCGGGCGATCAGGGGGCTAAACCTTTATTCGGTAATAAACGCGGGTGCCCTGACACTATAAAAAATAAACAAACTAACCAGCGTCACCCGTAACGGTTATATGGTGATCAGTGGTGAAAGGGTTAACTAGGGGGCAATCAAGGGGTTAAAACATTCGGTAGTATATGGGGGTCCCTGACGCTATAAAACGCTGACGGCGAACCTAAATATTTACCTCCCTAACTAGCGTCACCAGCGACATTAATACAGCCATCAGAAAAATGATCGCTTAGTGACACTGGTGACAGGGGGTGATCAAGGGGTTAAAACTTTATTAGGGGGGGTTAGGGGGTACCCTAGACCTAAAGGGGGGTAACAGTAACTGTCCCAACACTGTAACTGTCACAAACTGACACTATGCAGTAATCAGAAAAAAAACAAAAAAAAAACTGCTGGTGTCAGTTTGTGACGGGGGGGGGGGGGGGGGATCGGGGTGTTTAGTGTGCCTGGCATGTTCTAGTGTGTGTGTGTGTGTGTGTGTGTGTGTGTGTGTGTGTACTCGCATACCTGTCTTCTCTCCTCGGGCCGGAACGGAAATTACCGAGCCGAGGAGAGATGACATAATTTCCTTTGCTGCTGTTTAGCATACAGCAGCAAAGGAATGATTCGATTGGCCGGCGGCGATCGCGGGGGGGGGCCACGAACGGATGGTCTCCCCCTCACCTCTGATCGCCGCTGGACAAAAGACGACCGCCTCGGGCACCGGGGGGCGTCCGATCGGACCCCCCACCCGCGGAAGGCAAATCACGTACCATGTACGTGATTTTGCCTGTCCGTGCCACCTTGCCGACGTACATCGGCGTGAGGCGGTCGTCAAGTGGTTAAGATAAATCTTTTGTGTAACAGCCACCCCAGCACCCATAATACTTGATCCCCAATCTCTCTCCAGTGATGTCCACAAATGTCTAAGCCATCTGGGACACTCCTCCTGGTTGGTTGAGACACATCAGCGGGACCATTGGCTCCCACGGCTATCGGTCAATCAGGGGAAAGAGGGGGCAGGGCTGGGTTGGGGATCAGTGTCTGAGTGGACACACGGAGCTGTGACTCGGCTCCAGTGTCCCCATAGAAAGCTGCTGACGGGGGGGGCACTCAAGAGGGAGGGACCAGGAGCAGCAAAAAGGGACCTGAGAAGAGGATCCGGGCTGCTCCGTTCAAATTAGCTGCACAGAGGAGGCAAGTATAGAACATCATTTTTTTTTAATTTTTTTTTTTTTTTTTTTTTTTTTACAAGAATTTACAGTCCCTTTAAGTGCACTGACTTCCCTCCCTGGTGGAATGGGTACTCCCTGGGATGGTTGGCCCTGCAGGGTCCTCTCCTCCCTATGGCTGCTGTGTTCCCTCCTGCCTCCCATTGTGGCTGCTCCCCCCCAGCAGTGGGTCTTCCTTGAGGCATCCCTGGGCTGGAAGGACTTTTGAGCATGCTGCCTTTTCCGCTGGATTTGCCTGTAGCATGTGGAGGACACACAGAATTGGTGGAGAGGTGGCGAGTGCTCCCTTGGGCAAATCTCCCTCTCTATGGGGGGGGGGGGGGGGGGGGGGGGCCTTGCCAGAAATAAAACCCAGTGGTGATCAAACGTCACCAAAAAGCTTGATTTGTGTAAAAGCTACCGCGATATTGTGTCAATCTCGCCCCATTTCTCGGCGAGATTTGGCACCTGTGAGCCCTGTCGCGGGAGCCAGCGCCGAGATTGCTCACTCATCGGGAAAGGAAAACGTTGTTTTCCTTTCCCGATGAGTGACAGGCAGTGCTGACAGCTGTCAGCGCCAAGTTTTAAATGAAAAAAACGGCGTGGGTTCCCCCAAAATCCATACCAGACCCTTGTCCGAGCACGCAGCCTGGCCGGCCAGGAAGGGGGTGGGGACGGGCGAGCACCCGCCCCCCCCTCCTGAGCCATACTAGGCCGCATGCCCTTAACATGGGGGGTGGGTGCCTTGGGGGAGGGGGGGGGGCGCCCTGCAGGCCCCCCCCACCCCAAAGCACCTTGTCCCCATGTTGATGAGGACAAGGGCCTCTTCCTGACAACCCTGGCCGTTGGTTGTCAGGGTCTGCGGGCGGGGGGCTTATCGGAATCCGGGAGCCCCCTTTAATAAGGGGGCCCCCAGATCCCGGCCCCCCACCCTGTGTGAATGAGTATGGTGTACATGGTACCCCTACCCATTCACCTAGGGAAAAGTGTCAATTAAAAAAAACAGTACACAGGTTTTAAGAGTAATTTATTAGGCAGCTCCGGGGTCTTCTTCCGACTTCGGGGGGGTCTCCTTCTGGACTTCTCCTGGTGTTCGGCCTCTTCTCCCGGTGTTCGGCCTCTTCTCCCAGGCCCCGCTGCTATCTTCTTCCAGCTCTTTTTGCCAGCGAGGGGCCCGGTCTGCTGCCGCTGTCTCGTCGCCGCTGTCTCGTCGCCGCTGTCTCGTCGCCGCTGTCTCGTCGCCGCTGTCTCGTCGCCGCTGTCTCGTCGCCGCTGTCTCGTCGCCGCTGTCTCGTCGCCGCTGTCTCGTCGCTTCTTCTCTTCTTCCGATGTTGACGCGACGCTCTCTCCGGCTGGAATGCTTTGTGCGAGCTGCGGAGCCATTTTTATAGGCGTGACCCAGAGTCCCTGCGCATGCTGGGACCATGACGTCACAAGGGGGCGGGGTCACCGCCTATATAAATGGCTCCGCAGCTCGCACAAAGCATTCCAGCCGGAGAGAGCGTCGTGTCCACATCGGAAGAAGCGACGAGACAGCGGCAGCAGACCGGGCCCCTCGCTGGCAAAAAGAGCTGGAAGAAGATATCGGCGGGGCCCGGGAGAAGAGGCCGAACACCTGGAGAAGTCGGAAGGAGACCCCAGAGCTGCCTAATTACTTTTTTTTTTTTTTTTTTTTTTTTTTTACACTTTTCCCTAGGTGAATGGGTAGGGGTACCATGTACCCCATACTCATTCACACAGGGTGGGGGGCTGGGATCTGGGGGCCCCCTTATTAAAGGGGGCTCCCAGATTCCGATAAGCCCCCCTGCCCGCAGACCCCGACAACCAATGGCCAGGGTTGTCGGGAAGAGGCCCTTGTCCTCAACAAGGGGACAAGGTGCTTTGGGGTGGCCCGCAGGGCGCCCCCCTCCCCCAAAGCACCCACCCCCCCATGTTGAGGGCATGCGGCCTGGTACGGCTCAGGAGGGGGGGCGGGCGCTCGCCCGTCCCCACCCCCCTTCCTGGCCGGCCAGGCTGCGTGCTCGGATAAGGGTCTGGTATGGATCTTGGGGGGACACCCACGCAGATTTTTCGGCGTAGGGGGTTCCCCTTACAATCCATACCAGACCTAAGGGCCTGGTATGCCCCTGGGGGGGGGACCCACGCCATATTTTTTTTCATTTAAAATTTGGCGCGACGTTCCCCCTCAGGATTCATACCAGACAGCTGTCAGCACTGCCTGTCACTCATCGCGAAAGGAAAACAAAGTTTTTCCTTTCGCGATGAGTGCCAGCGCGACATGCACAGTACCCTGTCGCCGAGAACCAGCTCGATGGTATCGCGCTGGAAACACAATCTCGCAGTCAGGTACTGTATACAATTTCATCTGGGTACAATGTTGCATGACCGAGCAATTGCCAGTTAAAGTAGCACAGTGCTAAATGGCGTGGTTTGTGAAGGTGAAACCTGGTTGACTACCTTTTCAATGGAAACGCCAAAAATTTGGAGGGGTGTCCACTCACTGTTTGGCAATAGGCACTGCAAGGTGTGGAGTGTTGTGTTTTTTTTTTTTTTGTTTGAGAGCATCATTTTGCTTACTTTAACTTGGTGTCACTTTATTTAGGTAAATCCTGCCATGAAGATGATGATGAATTTGGTAAGTTATATAATTTAAAATTTTTTTTTTTTTTTTGGTGGGGGGCAGGGGGTTGTCAACTGCCAAAACGGATATGATTGTATGTAAAAAGCCATTTTATCTATCAAAAGATCCTAAAGACCACCCAGAAACAGAGGGGGGGGGGGGGCAGGCTCCCTTTTGTCTTCCTGGCATTGATTGGGAGGACATTCTAGTTTGCTGTAATACACCCATGAGCATATTCTGTAGCTCTCCATGGCTCTTAATCGTGTTTACTGTTTCTATCTCCTGTGTGGGATTTCTATGAATGTATCTGTTTATTTGCCTTAATAAAAAAAAATATTGTACCTGAAAGTTGTGTACACACAATACGAAAATTCTTTTGGATGAAAATGTTCGAGCGATTGGATGAACGAGCCTTACCAGGTTTTTCTTCTAAAGCAGTTGTTCTCAACTCCTGTCCTCAGGACCCACTAGCAAGCCAGGTTTGCAAGATAACTGAAATATATCACAGGTGATGTGATTTGCTACTCAATGATTGCAGCATTCTAGTCTGCATCTCCCCCAAGGTAATATTTAAAATCAGGCCTGTTAGTGGGTCCTGAGGACAGGAGTTGAGAACCACTGTTCTAAAGGTTGGTACACACTAAGAAAATCGACAAAACCTTTTCATCCATAGAATTTTCGTTTAGTGTGTACACAAGTTTTAACAACCAATTCTGACTTTTCGTACGAAAATACTCGAAGGGCCCAACTACAAAATTTCTTGTACAGAACGAACGATTTTTGTTTTTAATGTGTACCATTTTCGTACGAGAAATCATGAGGGACTGCATGTTCTGAAAAATATACAAAGCCTTTGTATGATTTTTCGTTCATCGGTTCTGATTTGCTGTGAGAATAGGAAAATCGTACGATTGTTCGCCCAATTTTCTTAGTGTGTACCCCACTTAAGATTGCTTTGTATTTAGCTCCATCCATCTTCCCATCAACTCTGATCAGCTTCCCTGTCCCTGCTGAAGAAAAGCATCCGCCACAACACGAGGCTGCCACCACCATGTTTCACGGTGGGGATGGTGTGTTCAGGGTGATGTGCAGTGTTTTACACCACACATAGCATTGTGCTTTTAGGCTTCTTCCACGTTTGCTGTGTCACCCCACATGGCTTCTCGCAAACGGGACTTATGGCTTTCTTCTTGCCACTCTTCCATTTGTGGAGAACACGACTAATAGTTGTCCTGTGGACAGGAGAGAGAGAGAGAGAGTTTCTGGACATCACTGCAGCCACCACGTTATCCTTTGACATTTTTATCTGTATCCCAGGACTAGGGCATAGTGCTGTGCTTGTGAGTACCTAATTTTAATAAATGATATCGTTTTTAGCCACGCAGTGTGCACTATGTACTTTCATTTCTATTACATGTGATATGACCTGCAATTTTGAGTGCCATCTTCCCAGACAAGTCTTCATCCCCTTCCACTAAGCGTGGTAAATGCTGTTTCGACCCATCTGTTAGTTTAGGGGTCCATATGCTGAGGTGAGCGGTTTGGCTGGCCGGTGGTGGTATCACGGATATGTAGCTCTGCATGGAATATCTTGAGCACCTATATCACCACAGAGGAGAACCTTTTTTTCCTATCTACATTTGATTCTACTTTAAAGGGACTGTATTTGGACTTTTGGGTTTAGCGCTGCACTGCTTTGCTTTATCATACGTTCTCTGAGGTTTTATATGTTTACCTTCAGTGTACAGCAGCTTGTTATATTTTGTGTTGTATTTTTGCGCTGACTGTATTTCTTTAATATAGGTTCTCTAACAAACCTGAGGGATTCACAGAACAGCTGTATTTATACTGAGATTAAATTGCACACAGCTGGCCTCTAATAATTAGGTGACTAATGAAGGCAATTGGTTTCACTAGATTTTAGTTAGGGGTATCAGTAAAGGGGGCTGAATGCTCCCTCATCTGTCTCTACTGATTCTATGTCTGGCTCTGCCATCGTGGATGTGGCCCACCTTGCGGGGTTGGTGGCCACACTCCCTGTCCTGTCAGTGAGCTTGTTCTTCCAACTGCAGTGGCGCACAAGGTGCTTGTTTCCCTTATTATATTTGTGTGGGAAACTTTAAAGATTGAGGATGCGGCTGTGGCACCCATAAACTCTCGCATGACAAAAGCGTTCCCTTCTCCCTCCTATTTTGGAATATTTGTTTGTAAAGACTGGGAGGGTCCAAAGCGTCCCTTTGTGGTTCCAAAGACGCTTTGCCGTGAGGTACCCCTTGTGGCTTCCCTCCTTAAGTGGACTGTTCCACCAGTAGTGGATCCCTGTCTCTAGGTTGCGCAAGGTGACCATGGTTCTGATAGAGGAGTCTCTGGCTTTTAAGGATCCCGCTGACATACCTGGAGGGGGAGCAGATTCCCTCTGCTTTTGCTGAGTTGGCGGACCAGTTTGTCTGGGGGCTGTGGTTTGTATGCGATGCCTCCTTGGACACAGTTCCCTTGGTTGCTATGCTCTGTTTTTTCAGTGGTGCTTAGACATGTGTTGGTCTGCGGACTGGGCTTCTAAAAAAGCTCTGACTGGGTTACCATTTCAAGGCAATTGTCTGTTTGGGGCTACCCAGGATGACATTGTTACGAGTCTCACAGGAGGGACGTATAAATGTCTTTCAGTCTGAAATGGGGGAGGGGGGGGGCCTCGTAGTGGATGCGGTCCTTCTTGGCATGCAATGGACCTGGTCTGGCGAGCCGAGAGCGGGGCTCCCTAGACCCACGGACAAGGCCCCTTCAGCAGGAAGGTGTGCCCTCACCTATGTCCTATTGTTCCGGCCTTGAACTCCCGAAAAGTGTTTTCTCCTTCCAGTTGACATATGTCACCGGACTGTTGGCAGTTCTCTGGCCAGAGTGTTTCTTCCTCTGGACAAACTCATTTTAACTACTGTTGTCTCGCAGGTGGGCCACCCTGCGGTCCTGCAGGTAGGTGTTGGGCCTGATGGTATCTACCTTCGAGGTGGTTCCATTTGCGCAGTACCATACAAGCTCCTTTCAAGTGAGATCTTGGCGTAAAGTGTCCGAGGCCTCTGGGCTATCGGATTCGGCTAAGCCAGAAAACCGGGGGTCTCTGGTCTGGTGACTTCGCTCTCTGGCATTTCGGCAGGGCACATCCTTTCTCCCCTTGTATTGGACAGTGGTCACTACCAATGCCAGTCTGTCCGGGTGGGAAAGTGTCCTGGGACTGGGTTCTGCTTAGGGTCATTGGACGCTGGAGGAATCCGCACTGCCGATCGATATCCTGAGACTTCGATCGATCACTATGCATGGATCATGGAGGTAGACTTGGGGGGCTCCAGGTACAGATCCAGTCGGACGATGCCACGGCGGTGGTCTAGGTCAATAACCAGGGCGGCATGAAGAGTGTTGGCAGCCCTGACAGTAGCCAGCATTCACCGGTGGGCAGAATGCCTTGTTCCGGCCCCATCCGCCGTATGCATTCTAGGAGTGGAAAAATGGCAGGCAGTTGGCTAGTGTTGGTCCCTTCACCAGGACATGTTTCATTGGATTTGTCTCCGATGGGGCACTCCCGAGGTAGACCTGTTGGCGTCCCGGTTTAATGAAATGGTACTGAGGTTTCTGGCAAGGTCATGGGCTCCTCTGGACGCTACAGATGCTCTGGTGGCCCCCTTCTACGCCTCTCCTCCTCTCAAGATTCTGCTGCGGCTTTTGCGCATTATCAAGACCGGAATCCCTTTGGCCTTGATAATTCTAGTTGGCCCACATGGTCTTGGTACGCCGGCCTGGTGTGCTTGGTCGCTGACGTCCCTTGGCGACTGCCTCTCAGAGGTTCTACTGTCCCAAGGGCTGATCTTCATCCTGCTTCAGTCGCTGTTTTTTGAAGGCCTGGCTGTTGTGAGCCAGGTGCTGAAGTTATGACACTGCTGAAGGCTAGGAAGCATTCCTCCTGGGAAGATTTACCACTGGACATGGATAGCATGCATATCCTGATGTGAGGTGCTTGCCATTTACCCTTGTTCTTTCTGGATGGCTCGGATTTCAACCTTGCTTCAAGTGGGGGTTGAGCAGAACTTGGCCTTGAGTACCATCAAGGACCAGGTGTCTGCCTTGGTGGGTTTCTTCGGCACGCCCTGGTCTCGCACTCCCTGGTGCGTACTCTTAATCAAGGGGTTCGACATCTGCCTCCACCAGTGCGTTCGGTTCTACAGGAGCCTCCCGTTGGAAATATTTGGGAGGTTCCACTGCTTGCTCTATCCCAGGTGGCTTTTTTTGGTTGCTATTGCCTCTGCTCAGCGTCAGAACTGTAGGTGTTACCATGTCATACTTACCTGGTGGTTCTTCGCCCTTGTACGTAGTTCCCTCCTCTGATTCCTTTTGACTAAGGACGTTGTATTGCCTTCCCTTTTTTGTCCCAGGTCAAAATGTCCTAAGGGATTTACCTTACATGCCCTGGATGGATTCGGGTGTATTTGGCAGGCACAGGGCCGTTTCGGAGATCAGACTTGCTGTTTGTGATCACGGACGGGTCAAAAAAGGGGCTGTCTGCTTTTCTGCGACCTCTCTAGACAGTTCAGACGGACGATGACTCTGGTCTATTCTATCAGGGGTTGGGTTCCTCCTTTCCCTGTTACGGCGCATTCTACTTGACTGCTTGTTGCTTCTTGGGCCTTCTATCATCAGGCGTCGGCTGCGCTGGTTTGCAAGGCGGCCACTTGGTTGTCTGTGTATGCTTTCACAAAATTCTACAATATGGATGTGCTGGCATCTGAGGATGCTTCTTTTGGCCGCAAGGTGTTGCAGGCTGCTGTTTAGGGCTGCAACTATTTTCATAATCGATTAGTTGCCCGATTATTGTTTCGATTAATCGGTTAATAACCTTAAAGCGGAGTTCCACACAAAAATGGAACTTCCGCTTTTCGGAACCCCCCCCCCCCCCCCCCCCCCCCCTCCGGTGTCACATTTGGCACCTTTCAGGGGGGATGGGGGTGCAGATACCAGGTATTTGCACCCACTTCCGGCATAGACTCCCATGGGAGTCTATGCCTCTTCCTGTCCCTCCGCGCTGTCTCCTGGGAAACACACAGCTCCCAGGAGAGAGCGGGGACCACTTACGATGCGCAGCGCGACTCGCGCATGCGCAGTAGGGAACCGGGAAGTGAAGCCGCAACGCTTCACTTCCTGATTCCCTCACCTAGGATGGCGGCGGCAGCTGCTGAGAACCAAGCGGGTTCTCGGCGTCGCCTGCCGACATCGCTTGACCCTGGGACAGGTAAGTGGCCATGTATTAAAAGTCAGCAGCTGCAGTATTTGTAGCTGCTGGCTTTTTTTTTTTTTTTTTTTTTTTTGGCGGTGTGGGTGGACCCCCGCTTTAAAGAAAAGTGTAGTGTATAATTTAGTTAATATGTCAAGTTTTTAAAAAAAGGCAATTTATTCCTAAATATCTATGCAGTGGTAAATATAAATGACCAACTATATAGTTAGAGAGCAAAATCTCTAATCCACTCTGAGAATAACAGAGATATAGTGTATATACTATTAGAGATACTGTATATACTATTAGAGGTTGAATCTAGTAACTATCATCAGACTCAGATGTTTTTTTAAAGAAAAAAAAAGACTGTTAAAGACTTTTGAATATTTTCAAACAGAACTAAGGCCTCATGCACATGAGACGCTGTTAAAGTGGAGTTTCGCGAAAAAAAATTTTTTTTTAGATGTCAGCAGCTGCAAATACTGCAGCTAGGACACTCACCTGTCCCGGGGTCCAGTGATGTCGGCACCCGAGACCGAACCGTCCTTCGATCCTCGGGTGCTGCCGCCGCCATTCTCACTGAGGGAATCAGGAAGTGAAGCGTTGCGGCTTTACTGCCCGGTTCCCTACTGCGCATGCGCGAGTAACGCTGCGCGTCTACACTGGTCCCCGTTGTGTTGTGGGAACTGTATTTCCCACAACACAACGGGGGTGGGCGGGGGGTTTGCGGCTAGCTATACCCGGAAGTGGGTGCAGATACCTGTATTATACAGGTATCTGCACCCCCTCCCCCCTGAAAGGTGCCAACTGTGACACCGGAGGGGGGGAGGAACCCGATGAGCGGAAGTTCCACTTTAGGGTGGAACTCCGCTTTAAACACGCGTTCAGAGGCAGTTGGACACTTTTTTCAACTGGCCCTGAACCCGTTCAATGTTATCCTATGTGTCCATGTACACAGTCTAGTTTTTTGGCGTTTTTAGGAAGTTGCGTTTTAACCTCGTTTTTCCAGAAACAAAAAAAAATGGGTTCAGACGCTAAACGCCGGTGCCACGTTTGCGTTTTTATAAGTGTTTTTTTTTTTTTTTTTTTTTAAAGGAACATTTTACCTCCCGACTTTGGGGCCCCATATCTCGGGGCCACTTGGTGCTAGGAACCCCAAAATTGGTGTGCTAACACAGTTGGACGAACACCATAACATATCTAAATTCCTAGCACCAAGTGGCTCCGAGATATGGGGCCCCAAAATCGGGTCACAAAATGTCATTCTCTGCTGCAGAAAAGTGCTTGACATTTTGCGAGCCGACTTTGGGGCCCCTTGGTGCATTTTTGGGGTTCCTAGCACTAAGTGGCACCGAGATACGGGGCCCCAAAGTTGGGTCGCAAAATGTCGTAATTCTCTGCTCTGCAGACGCTTCTAGACACAAACGCGGCAAAACAGCTTTTAAAAACATGTGTTCGGCAGAGTTTGCACCGGCGTCTCGTGTGCATGAGGCCTAATAACTAATGTTATATGCTGGCCATACAAAAACACTGTCTTCCTTAAAAAAAAATGTAATTTTAAGAACGTTCGTTTGATTTTCGAATCGTTAGAGGGGTCAAATTGACGTTCGTTTTCAGCCACAGTGACGGGAAAATTTAGAAAACTTCTCGGTCAAAGGAATTTTCAGTGTGTTTTTCGTTCAGAAATTATTCATTTTAAAACTGTTAAAAGCAAGTGAACATTTCAAACATTCTTTCAGCGAATGTACAAAGATTTTTCATATGAATATTCTCATCTGAAAATTGATCCATGTGGCCAGCATAAGGCTCAGTACACACCTATGCAGTTTCCTTTTGATCTGTTTCTACACTGCTTTTTGCTATGCATTAAGTACAGTATAAAGTGCCCCAATAGAAAGGTAAAGAACGTCTGCCTTTTAGAACCACTCACTTCCTGCCCGGGACTACATGTCCCATGAGGCATTGCTCCTCATACATTCAGTTCTCAGGCACTTACTGACATGTATGGAAGATGTACTGAGCTGTATGTCTGCTGCACTGTATTTCCTGATATGTAAACAAAGAATGCATTCTGTATGCAGGCCAACTAATCGGCTAACCGATTAATCAATTATGACAATATTAATCGCTTAATTTCATAATCGATTTAGTTTCAGCCCTAGTTTAGAGGGTCTATTCCCTCTTGAAGGGGTATTGTTCAAGTTGGCCTCCAGTTTGTTTGTGTTGAGCGCCTGTTACCTGGTTGGCTCTTGTGTTAGCCTTGGGATTTTTCGTTGTCCCACCCCTCATGTTTGGCACTGCTTTGTGACGTCCCTATGGTTCTGAATAATGAACGAATGGAAAAAATAGGATTTTTTGACTTACCATAAAATCCGTTTCTCTGAGTTCATTGGCAGACACAGCACCCACCTCTCTTAGGAGTTTTGATGCTTCTGACACTGCTTGTTACTAAACCTGAAGGTCTATAGCAGAGAGGGGGGTGTATATCACCTAGGACTACCCATAGGCATAGCCAATTCTTCTCCTTCTCCTCAGTGTTGGGCGTGTGTTTAAAAGCTTTTTTTAAATTTTATTTTTTTATTTTTACACTGTTCTCTTAAAAAAATTAAGTCACTTATTCTTATCACAGGGAATGTAAACATCCCTTGTAATAAAAAAAAGCATGACAGGACCTCTTGAATGAGATCTGGGGTCAAAAAGTCTTCGGATCTCATATTTACACCAAAATGCAATAAATTAAAAAAATAATTGTCTTTTTAACCACTTGACGACCGCCTCACGCCGATGTACGTCGGCAAGGTGGCACGGACAGGCAAAATCACGTACAGGGTACGTGATTTGCCTTCCGCGGGTGGGGGGTCCGATCGGTCCCGTCCCCCCCCCGGTGCCCGAGGCGGTCGCCATTTCTTCCCGGGCGATGAAAGGTCAGGGGGAGGCCATCCATTGTTGGCCACCCCCTCTCGATCGCTCCCGGCGAATGAAAATGCTTCCTTTCCCTCTGTAATGTAAACAGAGGGAAAGGAAGTGATGTCATCTCTCCTCGAGCCGGTCTTTTCGTCGCCGCGCCGAGGAGAGAAGACATCCAAGTAAGTCTGCACAACACTACACATTCAGTAGAACACGCCAGGCACACTTGTCACCCCCCATCACCCCCTGTACCCCCTGTCACTCTGACACCAATAGCATTTTTTTTTTTTTTTTTTTTTTTTTTTTTTGCATTGGTGTCAGTTTGTGTCAGTTAAAAGTTTTAGGGCAGTTAGGTTAGCCCCCTTTAGGTCTAGGGTACCCCCCCTTAGGTCCAGGGTACCCCCCTAACCCCCCCTAATAAAAGTTAACCCCTTGATTACCCCCCGTCACCAGTGTCGCTAAGCGATCGTTTTTCTGATCGCTGTATTAGTGACACATAGGTGACGCTAGTTAGGGAGGTAAGTATATAGGTTCGCTGTCAGTGTTTTATAGTGACAAGGGACCCCCATATACTACCTGCTAAAGGTTTTAACCCCCTGATTGCCCCCTAGTTAACCCTTTCACCAGCGATCACCGTATAAGTGTTACGGGTGACGCTGGTTAGCTAGTTTGTTTTTTGTAGTTTATTACAGTTTATTATAGTTTTAGGGCACCCGCCGTTTATTACCCTATAAAGGTTTAACCCCCTAATTGCCCGGCGGTGATAGAAGTTAAGTTTTTAGGATCAGATAAGGTCTGCGTCGCCCCAGGCAGCGTCAGGTTAGCGCCAGTACAGCTAAAACCCGTGCACGCAGCATACACCTCCCTTAGTGCTATAGTATCTGAGCGGATCGATATCTGATCCGATCAGATCTATACTCCCCAGCAGTTTAGGGTTCCCTGAAACGCAGTGTTAGCGGGATCAGCCCAGATACCTGCTAGCACCTGCGTTTTGCTCCTCGGCCCAGCCCTGCCCAGCCCACGTGCAGTATCGATCGATAACTGACACTTACAAAACACTAAGCACACATAACTGCAGCGGTCGCAGAGTCAGGCCTGATCCCTGCGATCGCTAACAGTTTTTTGGTAGCGTTTTGATACAGTCGCCAACAGTCAGGAGCTTTTTTGCCTGTGAGTCTCACTAGTGTACCCCTAAATTTAGAGCCCAAAATGGCAAATAGAAGGTACACTAGTGAAGAGGCCTACAGGATTCTGAGTATGACAGATAGTGAAGAGGAAGTCACTCATCTGTCAGATTCAGGCTCAGAATACGATCCTGTAGAGGACAGCGGCTCCATGACAGATAGCTCTGACGACAGAGTTGTGGTCCCTGCTAGGGTCAGGCGTACCAGACCCCGAACTTATGCTGTCCTTGAAGTGCAAGAACCGCAGGGCTCTCGTATGGAGCAGAGAAGTACTAGCGCCGCTATTCCTTCTGGTGAACTGGCAAGCACCAGCGGCCTAGTACACCCTGGTCGTACATCCAGCACTGCAGTGTGACGTGGCGAGTCCCATAAGTGCAGTTCAAGCTGGCGAGGTGGCAAGCAGTAGTAGTGTCCCGCTGCCACCAAGAAGACAAAGACAGGCCCGTCGTGCCCATAGTGCCCTTCCTGCTGCATTGGCCAATCCGAATTGGGAACCTTCCACTTCTGCAGCACCCGTACTTCCCCCTTTCACTGGCCAACCCGGAATTCAGGTGGAAACAGTTGACTTTATGCCACTGGATTTTTATTCACTGTTTTTCACCGAAGATCTCTATAGATCTATTGTGGACCAAAGCAATTTATACGCTGGTCAACACATCGCCGCTAATCCCCAGTCCTCCCTTGCCAGAGATTGGAGACCAATTACGGTCTCCGAATTTAAGACCTTTCTGGGCCTTTCCCTCCTCATGGGGTTGAATAAAAAGAGTAAGTTGCGGTCATATTGGTCCACTGACCCAATTTACCATTCACCCTTGTTCTCTGCTTCCATGGCCAGGGCACGATACGAGCAGATTTTGCGGTTCATGCACTTCAACGACAATGAACTCTGTCGTCCTCGTGGAGACCCTGCATACGATCGGCTCTACAAAATTCGGCCCCTCGTAAACCACTTCAACCAACGTTTTGCAGACTTGTTTACCCCCCATCAAGTTGTCTGCGTTGATGAGTCCCTGATTAAGTTTTCTGGCCGCTTGTCATTCAAACAGTACCTTCCCAGCAAGCGTGCCAGATACGGGGTCAAGATGTATAAGCTCTGTGACAGGGCCACAGGCTATACATGTAGATTTATGGTTTACGAGGGAAGAGATAGTCACGTAGAGCCGACAAACTGCCCTGACTACATAGGAAGCGCTGGCAAGATAGTGTGGGACTTGGTGTCACCCTTATTCGGAAAGGGGTACCACTTGTACGTGGACAATTATTATACGAGCGTGCCACTTTTTAGTCACTTGTTTGATCAGCAGATTGGAGCATGTGGCACCGTGCGACCTAATCGCCGGGGCTTTCCCCAGCGGCTTGTAGATTCCCGTCTTAGGCTGGGGGAGAGAGCCTGCTTGAAGTATAATAATTTGCTCGCTATGAAGTGGAGGGATAAGGTTTTCGTTCTCACCTCCCTTCATGCAGACACGACGACCCAAATTTCTACGGCGACTGGTGTTGTGGAGAAACCCCTCTGTGTCCACGAATACAACCTTAATATGGGAGGGGTGGACCTAAACGACCAGTTGTTGGCGCCGTACTTAGTTGCCCATAAGGCCAGACGCTGGTACAAAAAAGTGTCTGTATACTTATTTCAATTGGCTTTGCTGAATGCTCATGTGCTATACAGAGCTTCAGGACAGACTGGATCCTTCCTTAAATTCCAGGAAGAGATCGTCAGAGCCCTTCTGTTTCCAGACGGTGCTCTACCTCACCTTCCCCAACCAAATGCAGTAAGCCGGCTGCATGAGCGACATTTTCTTTATGCCATCCCGAGTACCCCTACCCAACGAGCCCCCCAAAAAAGATGTCGTGTCTGCAGCAAGCGCGGATTTAGGCGTGACACCCGGACTTATTGTCCCTGTCCTGGCAATCCTGGTCTTTGCATGGGTGAATGCTTTGAACGCTACCATACATTAGTTGAGTATTAGCGTAGGGTTCAGCACTGCACAGACTAGGCACACTAACACAGGGTCTCCCAAGATGCCATTGCATTTTGAGA